>CM046371.1:9353510-9386442 GCA_025413025.1 Ficus hispida | reverse complement strand
AAATCTGTGACACAATTGGTTTGAGACAGATGAAGACCACCAGTAGCTGTCCTCTTTACTTGTAAGCCCAGATAGTAATCCAACTCTCCCAAGTCTTTGAGTGTAAACTCATGATTCAGCCTATCAATGATGTTTTGAACAACTTTTACATCACTCCCAATGATGATGATTTCATCAACATAAACCAGTACAAAAACAGAAAATTCATCTGTAACTTGAATGAATAGAAGCTGGTCTGTTTTGGCAGAGGTAAAGCCGAGGCCTACAAGAACTGAGTGAAGCTTTTCAAACCAAGCTCGTGGAGCTTGTTTTAGTCCATACAAGGACTTGTGTAGTTTGCAAACTAGCTGTGGATTAGTGACATCTTGAAAACCAATAGGCTGCTCCACATAAACAGCTTCTTGCAGAGTTCCATTAAAGAATGCATTGTTGACTTCTAACTGCTTGATTGACCACTGCTTGCTCAAGGCTATGGTGAGAACAGTCCTTATAGTTGTAGGCTTAACTATTGGACTGAAGGTCTCTGAAAAGTCACAACCTGCAATTTGGTGAAACCCTTTTGCAACTAACCTGGCTTTATACTTGCAGTCCCATCAGCATTTTCTTTGACTCGAAAAACCCACCTGCAGCCAATAGCTTGTCTTCCATGTGGGAGTGGAACAAGACTCCAGGTTTTGTTTCTCATTAAAGCTTGAAACTCTTCATGCATAGCTTGTCTCCAACCTCATCTTGCAAAGCCTCTTCAACAGTAGTAGGTTTAGAGGTGGTGAGAAACACCTTTGGCTTCCTGATCTCATTCTTAGCCCAAGTAATCATAGAATGACCATTTGGAACCTGCATACTGGTTAAATCATTTGAGTTTTGAACATTAGCAGTAGAGGTATTAGGGGGATTTACAGTTAAAGGTGTTTGGTCATCAGTGGCTAGAGGAGCAGCAAGATCAGTGGGATCTTCCCTGACATTTTGGAAAGAATTTGACTCAGAAGATGGGTAAGAGGAATTTGACACATGAGAGGAAGATGAATTGTTGTGAGAATTGGGAACAAGTGTGAAAGTTTGTGGTACTAGACTCATGGAATTAGCATCTGGAGTGTATGAGGGAGATAAAGGAGGGGCATTCTGTTTTGCAAAAGGAAAGTGAAATTCATCAAATATCACATCCCTAGAAATAATAATTCTCCCCGAGTCATCAAGGCATTTATACCCCTTGTGATTTAAACTATACCCTAGAAAAGTGCAGGGTTTAGACTTGAATTGAAATTTGTGTTTGTTGAAAGGACGAATGTGTGGATAGCAGGCACAACCAAAGACTCTAGGTTGAGAGTAATCGGGTGTTTTGTGAAACAACACTTCTAGGGGAGTTTTGTGGTTTAACAAGGGTGTAGGAAAACGATTAATGAGAAACACAGAGGTTCTAAATGCTTCATCCCAATATTTAAATGGCATGGAAGACTGAGCTAGCAAAGTTAAACCATTCTCAACAATATGCCTATGCTTTCTCTCAGCCAGTCCGTTTTGCTCATGTGTATGGGGACATGAGGTTCGATGTGTAATGCCATTTGAAAATAGGAAATCAGTGAATGCTCTAAATTCACCTCCCCAATCAATTTGAATTGCCTTTAGTTTATATCCTAACTGCAACTCAACATGTGTTTTGAAATTAAGGAAGGTAGCAAAAGCATCGAATTTATGTCTTAAGTGATACATCCAAGTAAACCGAGAAAACTGATCAACAAAGTGAATATAATATTTGTAATCATGTGTAGAAGCAACAGGGGAAGCACCCCACAAATCAGAATGAACAAGTTGCAAAGGCTCACTATAGACTGTGGAGGATCTAAAAAATGGCAGTTTATGAATTTTACCATACAACAGGCTTGACAAATAGAGAAATAGTCCTTATTGACATGATCAAGATTACAACTTTTGAGAACACAAGAAACCAATTTTTCAGAAGGGTGTCCTAATCTGTTATGCCACAAGGTATACAATGAAGTCCTAGATTTCTCAGTAAGAACAGTGCTAGTGGTGACAGTGTTGAATACAGCAGCCTTAGAAGAGGAGTTACTAGTGGACTTAGGGCAACTTTCAAACTTGGAGAAATGGCTGGAAACACCAAAACCAGATTTGAGAAGACTAATTTGAGTGTTGTCAAAGACATAGAGGCCTCCTTTAAGTTTCCCTTCCAGTAGTGTCTTGTGGGAAAGCTGGTCCTTGACAAACAACAGCTGGGGTGAAACTCAAAACAGACAGAGTTATCATTCGCAAATTTTGAAACAGACATGAGATTTTCTGTGATGCTTGGAACATGTAAAAGTTGACTTAAGGACAACAACTTTGAAGTAAAAGGAGAGTGGAAAACTGAATGACCACCACTTTTAATTTGTAAACCCTCACCATTCCCAATGTGCACTCGTTATGGCCCAAAGTAATTTGCTTTGTGCATCAGGTTGGCAGGGTCAGCTGTGAGATGATTGGTGGCACCAAAATCTGGATACCAGTTAGTGTCATAGACACATTATGGCGTAGCAAGCATAGATGCCATCTGAGAACTTTGCCAAGCTCCCTCAGAATCATAAGCAAAACAGTAATACTGACAACAAACTTCATCGGTATTGAACTCATGGAGATGACCCTGAATTTGACCCTGTCCTTGCAATTGAGAAGGCCCTGTGAATGTAGTATCAAATCGATAGTAACACTGTAAGGCTTCATGTCCAATTTTGTTGCACAGTTGACACACTGGTTTACCAGTGTTGGTTCCCATATTTGGTTTGGAAAATTGGGGAAAATTTCCAAAACCTCGTCCTCGTCCAGAGAATCCACCTCTAGGTCTGAAAAAACCATGACCTCGACTTGGAAAACCCCTAAAGTTGTTGTAAAATCCAGAAAAGCCACTTGAGTTACCAAACGAGTGGTTGTTGAAGGAAGGGAAAGATCTTTTCTTGAACTGAGCTCCAGTTGGTGTTGTCACTAGATTAGCCAAACTCTGAGCATCTAGATCGATAGGCTTGTGAATCCTTTTGATTCGAGCCTTTTGAGCAAGAAGAAGAGACTCAATCTCATCAACAGTATACGGGTAAGATCTAGTGTTAATAGAGACTGTAAAAGTTTCATACTCCGAGGACAAACCATCCAAGATTGCATCAATGTGATCTTTAGTGGAAACCAAATGACCAACCAAGCCTAACATATCGACAATTCCCCTAACTTTGAGCAGGAAATCATTAATAGAAAGAGAGCCCTTACGCACATTTTGGAGTTGATCTTTGTACTGTTTAACATTTGCTCGAACCTGCTGAGCAAAGTAAACTTCCAATGTGTGCCAAATTTGGGAAGAAGTTTCGTAGTTAACCATTCGAGAAAGAACCGTTTTGACATTGAAGCGAGAAGCCAAGACATAATGAGTTGATCCTGCTGCTCCCAGTCCATATACTCTGGATTGATGATTCCATTGGCTTCATTGTCGTTAGATCTGTACAGCAATGGCGAAACTGTTGAACGAGAGAGAAAATGTTGGAGACGAAAACCTCGAATGGTGGCAAGAACTTGTTTGTGCCAAATGAGGAAGTTATCATTATCCAATTTTAGGGCAATCGGATGAGTGAAAGAAACTGGAACGAAGTGAGAAGTTGATGAAGAGTCATCCATGGTGATTTCCGGTAGAAACTCCGGCGAGATCTCTGATACAGGCCGTTTGGCTCTGATATCATGTAAAGAAATTGAAAGAAAGGAAAAACTGAAAGAAAGAAAAGTTTTGAGTGTAAAAGAGATTATTTCATTATTGTGAAAATGTAACTGTTTACAAAGCTATAAATAGCTATTAGCCCCTTCTAATTGACTAACTAATTTCACTACACAACCAGTGTGCTAATGGCACCTGTACAAGCACAAACTAACTCTAACAAGCATTAACAAACTAACTAACAGACTAAGTATCCTTTATACGCAACAATCCCAAACTGGTTAATGATTCAAAATATTCCTTTGAACATTATGATAAATCGCATACCAGAACAAATTTAGCATTTTTTGGTCCAATTTGGGGACCACAATCTGATCCTCTGATTGTGGACTTTGGAGGAAGAATTTGAAGCAGCTCTATAGGAGGAGAATAAGCTTCAAGATCCACAGGATTCCTCACTAGCTCCAGACAACAACACTGTTGGTCAGCTATGTATATATACACACACACATATATATGTATACATATATACATATATATATATTTATATATACATATATATTTGCATATATATAGTTCTAGTTGAAGAGAATCTGCAATCGCATACCTTTGAGAGCTAAAAGAGCGCGAAGGCGTACCAAAGCCGATGCACGGTTCATGTGTTGTGATCGGTCCTCAACAGCCTGGTTAGTTCCAAAAGATCATAGTCGAAACTCGAAACCCTAACCATAGGCAGAGGAATTAGGAATTAGGAAATGGATACGAACAGTAAACAGACCTGCGCGACGATGCCGGTAGGAAGGTGCTTGAGGCGAACGGCAGATTCTCGCTTGTTGCGGTGCTGTCCCCCAGGGCCCGAGGCCTTGAAGGTATCCATCTCGCACTGGCTCATCAGCTCTTGGTCCGTCAATTCCAGAAATCTTCTTCCTCCGCCATTGCTGGCCTCGACGGCGCTGGTTCCGAAGCTCGAGCACCGCACGGAGGTGAACTTGTGACGATGCTGATGTTGATGCTGATGCTGAAACCTCGTGGTTGAGATTTTTCCACTTCTGAGAAACTTCATCAATGGCGATGAAGCGGACGATGAAGGAGAAAACGAAGTCGAGCTCCTGGCGCCGCCATTGCCGATTGAAGCTCCGAAGAATCCGAAAAGCTTAAGGGAAAACAGCTTCCGCATGGAGAGCAGCTCGGCGGCGGCGGCGGCCATTTTTGATTGAGCAGAAGCTTTTCAGTTTCTGATCATCTCGGGAATGAAGCTTCTTCCTTGGCGGGAGATTGGCCAGATAGGTTACCTACGTTTTGTGTGAACGCTGACACTAAACTCATCTTTGGAACTCGGAAAGAAATTCAATCGGATTCTTTCGAGACAGATTTTCCTCGGAAGTTGGGCCACAAAGCCCAATTAAGTTTTGGGCCGTGTCTGAAGCCCAAAACCCTACAGTCTCACTCTACCATCCATCCACGGCCATTGTATTGTCTGCACCCTTTTTCAATTATTATTATTATTTTAATAGAGCTCCTTAATAATGATACAACTATGCAAGAACAAATTACAAAGAGTTAAACAGTAGCCATTAACCAATTAAATTTCTAAAAATCCAAGGAAAAATTGTCCTGACAATCCTCTATATTTTTTTTAAGAACTGTTATTTAATTAACATATAAAAAATTTGGTAAATAAATTTTCACATTATTTTAGAATATTTAAAATAAATAATAAATTTACAAGTTCATAGAGGAGAAAGTGTATGAATGACACAAATTTAAAGACCGTTGTACTAATATGATACAAAATAGTAATACTAGACTAATATGATACAAAATTAAATTAAAATAAATTAAAAATTATGTTATGTTGATCAAGATAGAGGAGTTTGAGCTATGTTAATCAATAGAAGGGGAAAAAAAAGTGATCATTTGGATAATTTTCTTCTAAAATAAATCATTTATTAGCGGTTACAAATATAACCTAATGTTTGAGGAAAAAAATAAAAAAAACACAATTTACTAGTAATTTTACAATTGATTTCAATATGCAAAATTCAAATCCCACATTTTAAGATTTTTTTTTAAAGATCATTTACTTAATAAATTACTATTTACTCCAAATATTATTAAACCTGCTATCCACCTGTAAAAATGTTATTTATTTTCTCTCTCTCAACATATAGTATCCGTAACAATAATAATAATGCAAGTTTAGAAAAGTTAAATTTAACCAAATTCAGATTTGGTCAACACTCACAATCATACCACAACAAAAAGTACACAAAATTGATAAAATCTCATACAAATCTGACTGTTGTAAACAGAACCTATGACCGGCCTACTGTAAAATTCTCCACTATTAAAGTCTCTGTATTTCAAAGAGGTAAGGTACTTCTAAAAATGAGGAACGCCCGGGATCTAATGATGTTTCATCAATTTGTAGATACAGGTAAAAAAGAAAGATTTGGACATAGTACTAAGCTTTTCTCAATCAATAAGTGAATTTATTAAATTTCTCTTCTCACTTCTCAAATTGCACTTTTCTTATTGCGGCTTTGCCAATGAAGGAGATTAGAAGATGGCAAGGGTCAAACCTTATAACCAAAAACAGATTTTAATCTTAATACACTAAATATAACCTTTACACCTTATTTTCAGCAAAACAAAAACAAGAACAAAGACTAAACAAAACAAAACAAAACAAAACAAAATAATAAAAACAAAAAAACAAAATAAAACAAAAAGACCAACTTAATGTGAACTATGCAATTTTGTATTGGATCATATTGGACCGTACATCAAAATTTAAACCTTTGAATATAATCATACATGAAGAAGTCAAATATTTCCCTCGTACCTCCTTCCAACTCTCCCTATTCCCAAAAAATTATTATTGAAAAAATGAATAAATACATGGGGCAAGTATTTGAAGCAACTTGATAAAGCCGTGGTATATAAATATCTGCATACCTCTTATTGACTCTTCCATTTGTAAAAAATTTGGATTCGGTTAGGTATAAAAGAATTGTTCAATCCAACTAACAATTTCAAGTACATCCAACCGCGGTTAGCCACGAAACAAAAATGAGGTAGACATTGGTCAACCTTTCAAATTGTGGACCTCGCCCGTCTAGCAGCCTTCCTTCAGAGCCCATCAGCTACAAGACGTTAGACAAGGACTCATAATCAAGACTGGGACAGACATTTAAGAAATCAAGAAATGAATCAAATAACTCGGAGAGAAAATCTTACAGTGTCATCCAAAGAATTTGCCTAGTTGGTGGTTGGAGCAGCCTCCAGTTAGTGCCGACACATACCAACTACGAGTCTCTCTCGCAATTCATCTTAGGAACCCAGAACGCCATTTCATCAAGTCTTTGAATCAACGGTCTCTTCACCAGCTAGAACTTTATTCTCGAGGTACTCGACTGCATGCCGCTTGTAGTCTTTGTCAAGTACTTTGAAAAGGGCACTATGTGTACAAGAATCGGGTTGAACTTCTCTATCAAGCATTTGCTTGTATAACCTTATGGAATCCTGCCAATTGCCCATATTGCAGTTTCCATTTATTAGAAAAGTGTATGTATACTTGTTCGGAAGTATTTGTTTTTCTTCCATCTCAACAAAGAATCTGTAAGCCTGATCCATTATCCCACGTTTGCAAAGACCGTATATCAGAGAGTTATACGTGATCACATTCGGGGAAATACCCTTCTCCTGCATCTCTGAAAAATACATAAATGCCAGTTCTAGTCTCCCCTTATCTCCATGTGCATGAATCAATACCGTGTAGGTTACAATCGTTGGCGACACTCCTTTGTTTAGCATATGGTAGAATACCGCTCTGGCTTTCCTGAGATGCCCACTTACCAAGTGAGTATGAATGATGCTTGTATAAGTTATGTGATCTGGGGCAATCCCATCACTTACCATATTCTGCAACAACCAATACGCGTCATCCAAATTGTGCAGTTTACAAATCCCATTCAGAAATATATTGTAAGTGATCAAGTCAGGAGAGAAACCCCGTGCTTGCATCTCTTCTTGCATACTAAATGCTGCGTATGGATCCCCAAGCTTCAGTTCACCCGCCAAAAGAGTATTGTATGCATACGGTCTAGCTTTACACCTTCATTCAACATAGCATCAGAAATCTTTTTGACCATTGCTAAATTCCCACCTTTGATAACCATTTAGCAGGATGGTATATGTAAAAACATCTGGGCAAAGTCCTCGCTCAATCATTTCTTCCTTGAGACGCTGAGCAGCCTCCAAGTCCCCCAATTTGGAAAGACCATCAATAAGAATGTTATAAGTAACAAGAGTAGCAGTGAGATTCCTTTGTTTCGACTCATCAAACAAGAGGAAAGCTTCCCTCACACTTCCCCTCCTACAATGCCCATGTATTAGAATGTTATACGTGATTATATCCGGCTTCAAATTATTCTTCAACATATCCAGATACCACTGGCTTGCATCAGCCATCCTTCCCCATTTGGCAAGGCTGGATATAATTATGTTGTAAGTTCCAACCGTTGGCGAGACACCTCTCTTCCGCATCTCCTCCGCGATGCCTAATGCCTCGTTAATCAATCCTCTCTTTTGATAACCATGAATCAAAGAGCTATACGCATTAACCGTAACTCTCAATCCCGACCTCAACATCTCCCCAATTAGTCCCTTGGCCTGCTCAAACTCTCCTTTCTTTGACAGCCCGTTAATCAACACATTATACGTCACGTCATTCGGAACGCACCCTTCTTTCTGCATCTCAGACAAGAGCTCAAGCGCTTGTTCAATCTCTCCTTCCTTACAGAAAGAATCCAACAAAGTATTATACGAAACAATTGTCGGCTTAATCCCTAACTCAACCATCATTCTATAAACCTCATTAGCCTTAGTTACAAGTTTCTCATCTCTAAGAATTCTCAAAATCCTGTTGCAATTCTTAACATCGGGCAACAACCCATTTCTAACCATTTTCTGTAAAACACTTAAACATTGCTCAACCATGGATTTCTTCGTGTAAACCCACAACAACAAATCAAGAATCTGAACAGAAACATCAGAGCAAACATACCCATCAATCAAAACATCCACAATCCCATGCATATTTAAAACAATAGCTCTCTCAGCGACCCAATAAGCAGGCCTCAGCAAGTTATTAACAGCCAAAATCTCGAGAATCGCGCAGAACCCAAACTCGGACCGTTTGAAGTCCGGTTGGCCCTCGGCCCATCGGAAGAACCGGAGGGCGATTCTGGGTTGTTCCCGGATCGAAAGCACGACGCGAACGAACAAATCGGGATCGAGAAAAACTGGTCGGAGCTGGTCGGAGACGTCGACCCAGTTGGTGGTGGAGAATATGAGGTCTCTGTAATGGGTGTCAGAGAGGATTGGGGAGACGACGTTCGTCGTCGCGGCGGCGGCGTCGGCGTCGGGAGTGGTGGGGGGAGGGTAATTGGCGGCTAAGGAAGAGAAGAGAGGGAAGAGAAGGCGTACCTTGAGAGGGAGAGGATGAGAGGAGTTCGTAGTGGAGGCGAGAGCGAAAGCGAAAGCTTTTGAGGCTCTCACGCAGAGGATCATTGAGCAGAGAGACTACTCATGCGGGGATTGGGGAAGAAGATATTTATATATATTTGTATATATGTGGGTTATGGAGAGAGAAGTTAGAGAGAGAAAGTGTTGAGGAGGTCATGGACGGTGGGGTGTCGGCGTATAGCCTGGGAGAAGGAAGAGAGGTTTGGGTTTTGGGCATGGGGCGGGGACGAGTTCTTTCAGACTTCGACGGACGTGGAGAGAGAGTGTTCTCTCAGATTGAAGAGAGAGAAACGACGCCAGCTGAGGGTTGGAAAGTTTGAATTTGGGTCGTTTTCATGAAATGTGTCGTTTTAATTTACTCGTCGTTCAATTTTGATGCCCTTCTTGTATACGACAATCGTTTTTACATGACGTCCGATTTCTAAAACTTTATATGTTATTTGGAAGGTTATGTCGTTTATTCAAGACTTTTTTTTTTTTTTTAAATTCTAAATATAGTGTTTCTTGTCTTTTTTTTTTTTTTCCGGCGGGGGGGGGGGGGGGGGGGGGGGGGGGGGGGGGGGTTTGATTTTTCATGTCATGTTAAACTACCTAAAAGAGAATGATAAATATTTTTTTTTAAACATTGGTTTTAGTTAACAACCCATTAATGCAGTATAATTTTCATACAACGTATAGTTTCACTCTAAGTTCATAAGATGTTGGAATCTTTTGTCTCCATTTGAACTAAAAAAACAGCAATAAAACTTTAGGAAACAAAATCTGAAAGCGTGATATTTTCTGTAAAATTTGTTCTGAGAAAAAATAGTTGAAAATTTTGTGTTCTTAAGAGTTCTACACTCTTATAAAGTATGAATTTCCTTTATTGGTTATTTAAGTTATTGCCACTGTATAACATTCCGAGGAAGATCACCGTGGATGACGAAAGAGAAATTATATATATAAATATTAAGTTCTTCTGTTAGCTGTACATCCTCAGAAGGGACTTTTGGTTAGTCCGGAAACCCACTGGCGGACAAGAAATGCGATCAAGTGTTCCATTCTTCAAAGGAAAGAGAGACACAAAATCTCATGAAAGAATTACAACAGAGAGTAGTAGAGAGTACAAATTTACTGATTATGCAGGAGCAGCTAACCAGCCATCAACTTTTGAAGAATGGCCTGTGAAGTGTCAACACACAAAATGACGGATCAAAAAACTGAAAGTACCGGATCATTTGAAATTCAAATGACAATAATAATTGAATTTCCGATCACCATGCAATTTAACGAAAATATGTTTATCATTAGAGCATACACAAGGCAATGCAAATTCATTATTTACTTTGAAGGACTCAGAATTAAAATGACTATCTAGGGAGACTGAGGGGGTTGAAAACCAAGAAGTGAGTTATTCATTAGCCAAGCAGTCATAGATTAATGCACAGTTCTGTACGAGTAACTTACAGGACAAGAACGATACGATTTCAGTCCCTGATGTAGTTCGTGGAATGAGACTAAAAGCTTTACCGGACGAAACTCAATTGACTGATTGTTTCCTCTGCTGTCTGTAAAACTGATTAATTCACGTTGTAAAAGGTGTTCAAATGCCTGCAAAAAACAGAAAAATAAAGTCAAAATGGTACAGAAACTTATCTGACACAGAATACCACTCCTATCATTTATATTCACAAGTTCAGTAGAGAGCTATACCCACCCGTAGGCATACGTTTTGCGCATAATAATCAGATGTTTGGAAAGAATCATGGATACTTTTGTACTCTGCCATGTAGAACATCGATGCAAGTAATTATTAATTGGTAACTTAAAAGAGTAGCAATTACACTAAAACTCTGCAATGTCGGTTTACCTTTCATTATTGAGTTGAAGTTGTACGAGTTTTGCTCTTTAATCTCCAGCCTCTTCATGCATACCAGGATATAGAGTTCCAATATAGAGGAATCTGTAAACATGAACTGAAAAACTTCAATTCCATGACAGATAGACGGGAACGGAAGATGAGCAAGGACCATGGTTTTTATAGCCCATTCGATGAACCAAAAGTTCTTTTTCGTTGTTCTTTTTTCTTATTAAAGTATATTACTTCAGAAATTAAACGACTTTTATGGTAACTCAAGTAGATAGAAGTTGCGTATCCACATAAACTAGTAATCAGTATTAAATGGACAGTTTCCGATCTCTCAACCTTTTATGCATTCCAGCTTAGGCTGCCTTTGGATATTTGATAGTGCAGTTTTGAAGTTCTCCAGTGACAAGGATCCAGTTACCAGATCCATGTTGGAAACAGCACGAAATCTAGCATCATAATCCATGAATGGTAACTTTAGCAGATGACAGAATACGATATACATTTAAAAGGTTCTGTGAAACGTCATAAGCTTTCCACGTAACAAAGACAAACTTACAAAAATTTCAATAAATAGTTGACAGTGGAATCAGTGTTCATGTATGTATTAAGAACTTCTTTAAATCTCTCATCTGCTAAGATATTCTGTAATATGTTAAGAAATTCTCCATATATGAAACATACCAGTATAATTCAAGGGAGAGAGATTATCATTTTATACTAAGGCAATGCATTGAACTATTCTATGTGAACTATGCACGTAATTAGTTAATGATATTACTGATGGGATTTATTCACAATTTTGCTGAAATTCTTCCAATGTTGTCCTTCATTTTAGGCTTCATATGCTTTTTAAGAAAAATAAAAAAAAGGCACTGAATCTTAACTCCAGATTGGCCATATCAGAAAGTTTTATGGATTGAAAAGTTTACTCAATTAATTTGCACTTGGTTTTGAAAGGCCTTGACCTATCCTAATGGCCACCTGCAAAACTTTACGGGTGTTTCCATATTTGATTAAAAGTAATACACTATTTGATTGAACACATTTCTGTAGCTTCTGAATGAGATATATAGTCAATATAAGGATACTTGTAACTTTGCATTGAACTCAACAGCATAATCTTGAGGAAGGGTTGAGTCTGTTGGCAATAACAAAATATGCTCCAACAACCTACATCACTAAAAATCAAAGAAATTAGAAGAAATTCTATTATCCCAAAATTGTCGACTTTTAGATGGGATCAATAGCAGCAGCCTTGATTTGGAAAGTAGAACATTCTACCTTTGCACGTCTTCCTTAGTGGGTGGAAGGAACAACAGCTTTCTATGTGAAAATCGTGATCTTACTCTTTTCTCCAAAAGTTGATCCGCATCCTGCAAGGTTTTAAATATTGTTCACTAACTAGAAGCTCAGGGAAACCTTATTCTGGAGATGCAGTCTCTATATATTCACCTATATTAAACAAGATAAAGAACTGGTGGGTTTTATGTTTCAGTTGTTTTTCCCCCAACAAAAGTAGCTTGCAAAGGGACCAACAATCACTGTTCTAAAGAAGATTCTATTCACCCCTCTGCTGCTTCTGAATTCACCATTCATAGTAATTTCTAAATGATTTTGATGGAAATTTCTTCATGATATCAACTGTAAAAATACAAAGACGAAAATGAACTTAAAAGCAACACATACCAATCGACAACTCACACCAATGACAACAGCTTGTGATGTTACTGATTGCATAGCGTCTAGCAAACTATAAAGTAATCGTTGTTTTCCCTGCAAAGAATCGAAAATGGAATGTAGTTAAAGGCCTAATCAGAAGATGTAAAAACCATTCTGAAACTTTCAACATAAGCATAGCACGAGTCTATCATCTGCCTTGTCAGAATGCATCATGGTGCTCTTAGTTCAAGAAAAAGTAAATGTTGAACTTCCTTTTGTTAGTTCTTAAAGTCAATAATCTCTTAAAGGATGTGTATGTGTGTTCAGCTTGTATAAGTCATATTCTGTTCCGATCCTGTCTTTTGATGCATTTATAAGTCGCATATCTTACGATTAACCTTGGTTTCTTCCTCTACTTGTTCTTTACTGTAGTTTATACTTTCTAACTTTAGCTCATTCCTTATTCACGAACAAGAATCTTATCATGTTTTTATAGTTAAGTTTCTCACACCAGCTAAATGTAAAAAAAAAAAATAAAAAAATAAAAAAATAAACAATTGTATGCATATGATTTTTATCGCATGCCTGCAAAAAGGAATTAATATCTTCTGCTCCTATCCATAAATTAAACGAAGCAGATTCTGCGTATCCAGCTGCTTTACTATGTCAATACTTCACTTTTACCTAAATATACCACCAACTTAAATTTTCGGATTCAACTCCATATTAATTTCAGCTGCCCGTGGTTGACAACATTTTCTGTTTTATACTTTCCCCACAAAGGAAGGTCTCCTTTGAGTTAGTGGTGAAGAGAACATGTCTACACTCTACATAAATCCTTATATCTTTTAATCTCCTTGTATTGACCAAAAAAAAGTCTAGTTTTCATAAATAAAAGTTCACTTTTGAAATACTCAACGCCTCAAAAACCTTGATGCGGTGTGAAGATCAACCTTCACCTCATCTAGGTTTACACCGCATCAAGGTTTAGAGCTCTTGCCTTATGGCGCTCACAGTCGAAGTAATTGGCCATGATCTTCTAAATGGAAGAGGGTTTAGATGGCCCGTAATCAGTTCCAATCAGAACAAGTAACTAATATAAGAAGGCACCTTTCCAGAAAATAAAAGAATAAGGTCAAAAGGACGAGGAGTCTAACCTGAGCAAATAGGTCAAATTCATCCAGTACGAAAATTATTGTTTTATGAGCTAATCCACACTCCCTAACAACCAAAAGTAAACACTTAGAATTTTATAAACCATTGAACGAAAGATCACATAGAGCTAAAAAAAGTCATGCTCACCGTAACATGGCTATCATGAACTGCGAATTATCATCAAATGATGCCTGCAAAATTCATCTCAAAATAAAAATCCATGGCTTGTTTATTCATAAAGGCTTCTTAGCAACCAAACAAGATATCAAATTACCATTTTTGAGAATATTAACTGATGCTCCACACATAACTGTCTAGAAATTTCCTGTATGACCAGGAACCATATTAAGCAAACAACTGAAGGACAATAATGTTAAGAAAATTTTTCCAATGGTTTTCATGTGAATCTGTGATGTAGGACCAAAGTAACTCAAATTCTTCGAACCGGAATTTTGAAAATTAAGCACGATTTACTACTAAGTTAAGGACAAATAACAATAATAATAATAATAATAAATATATAAATAAATAAATTTGTCGAACCTTGAATGCGCAATTGTCATCACTATGCAAAAGCCCACTTAGCTTGATCTGAAACATATATCAACAAAAAAAAAAAAAAAAAAATCCAGTTACATAGTTGGAGCATTTTATCTTTCATGTTCCATTGTCAAAATTCGAAAATGCAACTTAAATGTCAAATTGTATTTTATCTTTTAGTAACCCATAAAAGGCAAACATTTGGGAAAACAAGGCCAACTAGCATACCACTGAAATCATTTCAGGAAATTCCAGTAACAAATCCCTGATAACAAGCTCCAGCACCTAAAACAAAATTAAATAACAATAAATCAATGAAAATAATAAAAAAAAAAAACAAAAATTCCAAATTGAGATTAGAATACCGCAATTTTCCCAGAACCACGGGGACCTAAAAGCAAGATGGAGTTGTTACAAGCCTCGGTGATCGAACTTGATATTGTGAATTTCAGTTTACTGAAAATTAGGATGAAAAATGAAAATCCGTTTAGCCAGTACACTAAAAGGGAAAAAAAAAATTTTCCTTTGTGTTGCAACTACATTTTCTCGGAAGCCAAACACAGAAAAGAGAGACAGATACCTATAATTGGACTCGGGAGAATCGGAGAAAGGTTTGAAGATGAAGCTGGGATCGCAGAGTCTTCTCCGGAGAAGTTTTAGGGCTTTCTCGGCCAGATTTTCTCGCCCCATTGGAATTGAAAATTGATTTTTTTTTTTTTCCTGTGCTCTAGAGACGAGAGAGAGAGAGAGAGAGAGAAATGGCGGGAAATAGAGGTAGAAGAAAGGGTACACTACACAGTCCCGGGCTCATAGAGGGCCTAGTGTACGGACAAAAGAGAAAGATGGGCCTTTTGAATATTTTGAATTGGGCCTGGTTATTTACTTTGGGCCTCAAAAGAGCCCAATGAATTTCTTAACCTACGCTGACGGCATTCCATAGTTTTACGCTCCATGTTTCATTAGAGTGCGCCAGTGCCAAAAAATGCAATTCAACCATCATTTTTTATTTTTTATTTTTTCTTTGAGAAGTCAACTACCAAACTTATAATCACGATTTTAGTGTGGCTTTCAACAATCAAAATTCAGAAGAAGAAAAAAAAAAAAAGATTTGGAAGCTTTTTAAAATATGATTAGAATTTGACTTCACAAGTCAGATTTTCCCTTGACGTGAAGCTCTCACTCATCAGCTCAAAACCTTCTTTGAGAAACTGATGTAATGTGATTGTATTTCCTTGAAAATATTTTGCAAGTTTTGCCTAAAAACAAAAATTCATTAATTTCCTCTTATTTTCACGATTTTCATTTTACCCTAAAAATAATTCAAAATATATTTTAATATAAACGAAAACAGAACAACGACTTCCTTCTGTTCACTTACATTTATAGATTCATTATATTTATTGACGTGTTAATAATTATATTTTCGAACTATCTCATTTAAACTATAAATCTTCTAGGCATGTCAAGTCAATAATTTCATTAGTTTATGGATAAATTTAAATAAAACTGGTATTTTTGAACACTTTTATGGCATTTCGGAGGGTGAATTATTATTTTTACAAAAGCGGATGCCATGTCCACATAAGATCAATAGTTCATAGGTACTTAAAAATTGCAGACTTAAAAGTTATCTCTTTAATATAGATAGAAGTGGACAAAGTGAGGTATTTGAATTTTTTTTACGCATATAGAAACATTTTGAACGCTTTTATAAAATTTAAGGAAAATAATAATAATTATTCGCAAAAAAAAAAAAGGAAAAATAATAATTACTGGAAGGAAATTTATGAGATTAATTTAAAATTATAAATTGAGAAGCTTTAAAATTTAGAGGGCAAAGAAAAAACAAACTCAAAGTTTGGGACTAATCCAAAAAATAGAAAAGCCAAAAAAAAAAAAAAAAAAAAAAAGGGTGGAGCAAAATCCAAAAATATCGGCGGCCATAGCTAGCGGAAGTCGTAGTTCCGTAATAAGGACCAGTCGTTCGTTCACCATTTCAGATTTTCCCAAGGTCTACCAACTCAACACTCAACTGCAAACAGTCCAAACCCAGAACATCAACAACAACAACAAGACGAACAGGAAGAAGAAGAAGAGCAAGCTCAGATCAGAAAAATCAAACAGTTGTAGAGAGAGAGAGAGATGGGAAGCACAAGCGGTGCTCTCATTTCGCAGTTGCAGTTCAACCTCAACCTCAACAGGCGCTGCTGCCTCGACCGCCTTGGCACTATCAAATCCCATCTCAGCTCCGTCCATTCCCACTATCCAAGGAGCCGCCCAATCTCCGGCCTCCGCTGCCGCAGAGATTCTAAAAGTTTCGTCTGCTTCGCCGTCGACGACGATTTGAGGGAGAAGAAGCTGATTGAGTCGAATGGTGGGTCTGGTATTGGCTCCGCCGTCGAGGACAGGCCTGGTTAGTTATACCCCTACTTCTCTTTTGTTTCTTTTTTTTTTTTTTTAATTTTTAATTTTTAGAAATTTGTTTGATGAACCCAAAAATCATGGCTTTTTCTCTGTTTAAGATTGGTGGTTTGAGACCCATCATAGGATATTGTAGAAGAAACGTGGGTTTGCTTACATTTATTAGTGCTTCTCTTTGACAGTTGAGTTGAGTTGAGTTGATTATTTATATATATTTTTTCTTTTTTTCATGATTTATGAAATTCTCGGTAACCCAAAATGGAATTATGCGTTTTGTTTCCATTCCAAATATATATATATATATATATATATATATATGCATTTTGCATTAATCCAATTTCTAATTTGATTTTTTTCCTTAATTTTTTATATGTTTGTTTTTACTCTCAAGTCAGGATTTTACGTTCAGTGTCCTAATTCCTATGAACTGAGAGCAATAAAAACGAGAACAAGAATAACTAACATGACATACACAAGATTCACAGGGTTCACCATCAATATAAGAGCTACGTCTACTTTGAGATGCAGTAGAATTTCATTATGATGAAGAAGAGAATCACACGCCTCATATTTCTCATTCTAACCGACTCCCCGAAACCGCCCGCGATATAAGTGAACATAAGACAACCGAAATATGTGTGAAAACGTCAATATACCCAACTTGGCGCTATGGTAATAATTGGGCTACCCACAGTCAATAGAAACCATATCTTGATGCATTTTTTTGAAGTCTTTTGATCAAGTAACCAAATTTTGACTGATGTAATTGGGAGAAAAATATGTCAAATATATTCTCATTCATGTTGTATACTGTGATAACTGATCTGGTTTCTTGCCTCTTTCCCCTTTTTTTCGTGCACTGTTATTTGATGTATATAACTTAATAGGCGCTCACAGTATGGGGAGTTTTTATTTTCTATTGTCTTCAGACTATTTTAAACAATTTATATGTATCGTCCGTGGCTTATCAAATTGAAGTTTAGTTTGTCATTTTCCTATATTTAGATCATTTTGATTTGAGGTAATAAGCTGTGGTGTTATAACTTTATATGTATTAAGTTTTAAGTAAATTCAGATTTATGATCCATTTTGCAAAGTTGCCGCTATTTCAGGAGAAGAAACCTTGGGAAATCTTGACCAAAATAAGGAGGGAGGTCCAATTTATGATTTTTTATATCCCGACAAAGAGCTTCTCCCAGATGATAGAGAAATGAGTTTATTTGATCATCTTGAAGAGCTGCGTGAGAGACTCTTTGTCTCAGTTTTGGCAGTTGGAGGAGCCATTTTGGGTTGCTTTGCATTTTCTAAAGAACTGATAGTGATTCTTGAAGCTCCGGTTAAAGCACAGGGTGTGAGATTCCTGCAGCTCGCTCCTGGCGAGTTTTTCTTTACGACTTTAAAGGTTAGAATGGATGAAATGTCTCTTTTCTCTTTTATATCATCTTTTTATGCCACTGTTACTTGTAAGTCAAGTCTCAGATTAACAAGACAAGAATTTAACTTTCTTGCTCTTACCCGTTTTGCCAATTCATTCCTCACAAGTTTGAATTGTACAATGATTACAAAGAAAGTAACAAAATAACAAAATATGCACTGTTCTGTCCAAGAATTCCAGAAAAACATTCAATTGTAGAATGCTGATTATGTAGAACCATCAACGTATTTCATGTAAAACAAGTTAAAACTTATTTGGGTCAATACCTTTTGCCTATTTAAATAATTCGATTGTTTCTATTTACTATCTCTTCTGTCCTTACAGTTGCTAACCGTTGTCAAGATTTAATTGATATGTTGCTAGTAGTTGCGATTAAACCAGAAAATTATATCATCTTGTGTAAATAGACTCTAGTCATTTGTAGTCGAAGGACGACCAGATTAAAGTGGTCGGCTGTGAATAACTAAAGAATTCTTTTAATTGTTTCTTTACAGGTATCAGGATACTGCGGCCTTCTCCTAGGAAGCCCAGTCATTCTCTATGAGATAATAGCCTTTGTTCTTCCAGGTTTAACGAAAGCAGAAAGAAGATTTCTCGGGCCAATTGTTTTAGGTTCTTCGGTTCTTTTCTATGCTGGTATTGTCTTCTCATACTTGGTTCTGGCGCCGGCTGCTTTGACTTTCTTTGTTACTTATGCGGAAGGGGTTGTGGAATCTTTATGGTCCATTGATCAGTACTTTGAGTTTATCCTTGTCCTCATGTTCAGCACAGGCTTGTCGTTCCAGGTAATTGCTGTTCTTTCAAGTTTCTGATTCTTCACTCTTGTTGTTGTTTTTCGTTTTCCATTTTTATGCAAAATTTATGGACCAAGTCCTTTTTCGTCCATAAAGTAACCTGCTGTGGCCACACTATTAGAAAATTCCTCATGAAGCGAAAATTTAGATTTTAGGGAAAGGTTCCTACAACTTTGGCTTGTTGACCTTTCGATCAATTTCAATTTTTTTTCTTATCCTATATATCGGTTTGCAAATCTGAGAAGCATGATCCTTATATTGGCTACTTACCATCTACAGCGCAAATACCAATATCAATGCTATATTTGGCTCTTTAGACCATTGAAGAGCAGTTTGCCCGCTCAAATGCCAAAATTTGGCTTCGGCACATTAACTTGGCATTGCATTGGCGATGCTCTTAGTTGATACCTGCATGACTAAATCCCAGATTCGAATGCCCGGAGAAGTTTATACATGCACTTTCCTATCCAAATTTTCATTGAATAGCTCACTTTTGGTTTTTGTTTTACAGGTTCCGGTCATTCAGTTTCTTTTGGGACAAGTGGGTCTTTTCACAGGAGACCAAATGCTGTCAATTTGGAGATATGTCGTGGTTGGTGCAGTCGTGATAGCCGCCGTGCTCACACCGTCAACTGATCCACTCACTCAGATGCTTTTGGCTACACCCCTATTCGGCCTCTACTTGGGTGGTGCCTGGATGGTTAAGCTCACAGGGAGGTGAACATTCAAGTGATTGCTCTGTTCTAAGTAGCCAACAAGTGGAGCGTTTACAAAGGACCCTGTATATCACAACAATGTGTAACATATACATATATATGTAGTTGTTATTCAGTGGAAGGAAGCGAAATTGCCAATATTGATCATCTGAATATAATGATCTTTGTAGACGTTTTTCGATGAAATATACAGTTTACAGTTTTTGGCCGGTACAAACCAGTATTGATATTGATTGCAATTCTTGAGGTCCTGGAGTAATAACAAGAAATTCATTATGTTTGAACAACTCCTCGTGCAAAATCTGTCACATGGCCTCTAATTCCATGTTACAAAAAGATTACCACTCTCTTTCTACTAATTGTTCAAATCAACATTTTTCATTTCAGCCGCTAGATCTGATGGATCTGAGCAACCTACTTCGGATTTCAACTGTGTTAGTGAACTCTTCAGACCACTGCATGATTGAAGAAAAGCTTCTGAGGTTCCTGGGAGGCTTGCCATCTCCTTTTCCATGTCATCTACCATGCCGGAGATTTTTTCCAATGCCACCTTGATAAGATCAACGTCTTGTGGAGGATAAAGAGAGGCTCCAATCTCATCGATCTCTGTTCCGATTCCTTTACACTGTATTAATAGTTTTTCCAGAGAATCCACAAAATCACCATTGTCATTCCGGCTTTCAAGCTTGAGCAAACCTGTGATGGAGCGCATAAGTTCCTTTACCACAACAAGTGCCTCGGACACCACGGCAATTGCTGAGTGAGCCACTTTCATCTCTTCAGGCGACAGGTCATTTCCAAGATCATCCCCACTGAAGTCATCTTCATCTTGGGCCTCGCTTTCTCCTCTGGTGGAAGTTTGATCAGAAGTTTCATCTTTTGAGCTCGTTGAAGCTGGCTTGAGCTCCTTCATTTCACGGAGAACATCCTTCATTGACACTGCAACCCGCGTCATCACTCGCCCTATTGCAGCAATGTTAGTGGTAGGAATCTTCTCAAGACCAGAGCATGCTGCCCATACCGCACCAACCAGCTGCGGGATAGGGGGTTCATTCTCCTTGTGCTTCCCTGTCGATTTTTATTCATTAAAAATATAAGGGTTGCATTCATTTCAAACAAAAACCAGATATTTTAACCAAATCATCACGTTATTGGACATGAAAGAGAATCAAAAAAAAAAAAAAAACACCAATACCTCGACCAAATTCATCAGAGCGACAAGAAAAAACTAATAAGAATAAAAAATGAGATACTCAATCTGCTCCTACTGTATAAGCCATTGCCAATTGGAACTTAGAAGTATGTTTCTCCAAGGCTTTCATTCCACACCACAAGCCTACTACTATTCAGCTATGGCGTCATGAAACCCAAAAGCATATAAATTTCTTCGTGAAAAACTCCAACCTTGAACAAAAGCAAAACCATAAATAATCTGTCAATAGCAGGCTTCGAAAAAGGATTAAATTCGACTAAATCATAAGATTTGACCTATGATATAAAATTTTCCACATCAGATTATATGGTGATTTGACAGTGATTCGAAAGGCATTACAAACAACCATTTCAGCAAAATTAAAAAATAAAATAAAACTTGCTTCAAATTTTAAATGGAAGAATATGATTCACATTAATGAACAAATATGATCCCCGCTTACAATGCATCTAAATGACATAAAATATGGAAACGTTAGCCAAGGTTGCTAATCTTAATTTTGGAGGGATGATTGACTAGAAATGAGCCAATAATAGGGGCTTCAAAAGGTCGACTTAAAATTGATACCGGCTTGCTATTTCAATAACCTGCATCTCAAAACGGACACGACTATGATAGTTTAATGACCAATATATTTTCAACTATTTGGCTTCATAATGACTATCAGCATCGATGGACGCTTTCAAGGACTATAACATAACTTCATGTTTTTAAGGTGTTATGGATTTAAGTAAAAATCAGCAATCCCCCTTACAAACATAAGGTGCAAAAATAGATATGTAACGATTCACTATTAAAAGATTGTCTGGGAGATGTATAAGTAGATCCGTTCAGAATAGTAAGGTAGAACGCAATATCTAGCATCTGGGTACCAACTTAAGTTCACTTTTGAACTACCAAAAGAGAATTTAATATCTCAATTCCATTCAAAGGATAAATTTCTTCCTTCCCATTTAATTGTTTTCTTAGTCCTTTAAATGTCCATAATCACCAATAGCCTCTAATTTGGCAACTTTCAGTCCCCATAGAAAGTATAATCTAGAACACCGGCTCCTGATTACCCAAAAAGTCATTAAAAATAGTTCTACCGAGAAATGCAACATCAAGTAGAAAGGCTACAGATTTGTCCTTACAGACTGTCTTTCCATAATTTCATGGTCATGAATCTCACCATGACTGACAGAAAGAGAAAGAGATTACCAAAAGAAGAGATAGGCGCCTCAAATAACTTGTAACTGCAGTCAGCAATTTTCTGCACGGCCTGATGGACAAAACAAGACAAGGTAGGCCCTGCACCTACTGTACTCCCATGGGAAAGTAGGAGAAAACCCAATAGCATGTTGAAGTATGATTTCATGCTCTCCTCAACTTCGATAGCCCGTGGTCCATTTCCAGTCCAAAGCAATCCGGCTGCATCATAAATATAAGTCGTAGTTAATTACTCGATCAATGACAAAGCATTGAATAAATGCATATTTCGATAAATTTGAGGACTCAATTGTTTTATAAGAAACTATGACGCATCAAATAAATACTTGAAGCACGCTGTTTGGGTATTACAATGCCTGCAGAATTTGGTACTTTCGTGAAATAGCAGATTACAAATGATGGAAAAAATCAGCTGACTAACTTATGTAGTAAGATCGAACACGCACTTTAAGAGACAATTTGATGCATCATATTGATACTTGAACCTCACTACGTCGATATTATAATGTCCATAGTGATTGGTGTTTACATCATGGACCAGAATCAGCTAGTTAAAATTTTTAATAAGAAACCAAACTAGATTCAAGAAAATCACGTATATGTGTATATACAACGGTATGAAAGAATAAAAGCTCATGATCATCATACCAAAATACAATTGTCCATATGTGAATGAAATTTAAAAAAAAAAATGCACTTTGAATTTAAGGCCCTATTTGAATTCTTTAAGAAAACACAAAAATCCAGATTTACAATTTCACATATTCCCCAATTTCACCATCTAAGTCGGATACAAATATCAATTTCTAAAGTTTCAAAAATTAGATCAAGAACTGATGAAAATGAGAAAGAAATTCACAACAGATACTGGAAAATAAAAATTTAAACACGGAAAAACAGATTAATTAATCAAAACACAAAGGAAAGAAACAAATAAATTAAAAAGATTACCAACGGTGGCTTGTTTGGAGACATTGTCACCCATCTTTATGACTTCTTCCCAGGGAACCTTCTTCAGGTAGAGCTGGAGTTTGATCGAAAAACTACTTCCATTTGCATCACAAATGCAAACGAAATCACAAAATTAAACACAGAAATGTATACACTGTATGCGTACTATATGAATATCTGTTTATATATAAACGCAATACAAAGATTTTGAAGCGCACCAGAAGGGTTTCACGGATGGTGTTGAGGTGCGAGCTAAGAGCCTCAACAAGCATGTCTCTTTCTGCGTTTCTTCCCATCTCTCTCTCTCTCTCTCTCTCTCTCTCTGCATGAACGAGTTGGTGCCGTAACAGCGAGCTTCGGAGTTCTAAAGGGTTTTTGGTTGAACAAAAAAATTATTTTTCATTTCTTTCCCTTCTTTCCTTTTTGGTTTTTTTTTTTTTTTCATTTTCTTTCTGTTTTACTGGAAATGGAGTAACAATTAGCAGGAGGAACGCCACGTGGACATAAGCCCAATGGTATATTGACTGGCCCAATAAGAAAATGGGCTTGATGAATCAATGTCCATCACACAACTTCCTGTCCAGAAAACCTGGAGGAACAGAGAATTTGAACTCTGTACGGTTAAATAAAGTCATATATAATATTATTATTAAAATTACAACAAACAGTTTTATGTTTTTATCCTTTATTTCTCACAAGTTCCAGACCAGTTAGAAAATGGGCCTGAGAATCCATGTCCATCTCACAATTTCCTGTGCAGAAAATCCAGAGGAATGCCCTTTCTTTTTTTTTTTTTTTTTTAACTTAAAGAGAGAGGAATTCAAATTTTATATTTTTAGATAAAGTCGTGTATATATTACCACTAGAATTACAATAGATAGTTTTATGTTTTTATCGGTTATTTCTCACAAGTTCCAAACCAATTATTCAGATTGATGGGGGTAAATTAATGAATGTAGATATCATGAATCTATAGAATAGTTATATTGTTGAAAGGATACTCTTATTGATTAATTAACAATGAGATTTGTACCATAAGAAATAGTAGTAATGTGTAAGGAGAAATTGATACAAGAATTTGTTCAACACATTTTTTGACAACAGGATTCATGGAAAATCAATGGGAGCATTATTGTCCCTTAAAGCTTGTCGACCTTTTGTCAACTTGCCCTTCAAACTAAATTGAATTTGGAAATTCTTGACGGCATGGGCGGAGGGAGATGGGGATGAGCGGTGGCGTATGGGCTTACGCACCCTACCCTCTGGATTTTTAAGAAATTTAGTTTTAGTTCCTAAAATTAAAATTTTTTATAATTTTTTCCTTAGAACAAAATATTTTACAATTTTATTTCTTATTTGCCCCCTTTGAAGTTTTTTAATTACTGCATTTGCATAACTTTTTAAGAAAATATTAAATAAATTCTACCCAATTTTTTATTTTCAAGTACTTACATCTAAATTTTACTCTCTCAAATTAATCAAAATCATCCTTTTAGGGAAATCAAAATCATTTATATTACTATATAAATTCACGATTATTTGAACTCTAAATTTTGAAAACAAATTAAACTCTATTACAAGTAGGTTTAGTTCATTTAGGGGGAAAAAAAATGATTCATTTGATAAATAATAACAAAAGATTTTACTATTGTATTCTTGTTCAAATATTTTTTTAATTAATGTCCCGATGTAAACATTTTGTAGCTGTCATTGCTTTATGGGATATCGGATTTTTTTATCTTCGAACAAGACGCACATGGACTTTTTATCATCAATTTAACTGAAAATTAAAATAAAATTAGCACATTGCAAAGGTAACCACTACTTTCTATCAACTCACACATCATCCCACGGATCCACCAACAATTGGATATATATATATATATATATATATATATAGATTTAAGTTGACAAATAGAAGGTGACACACTTTTCTTATGCATTCCAACTCAAAATTTCAACTACCTAAAGGTGTAAAAAAGAAAAAAGGGAGGCCTAGAATAACATTTAGCAAAATATATATCCCCAATCTCCAAATCAACCAAATGACCTCTAATCACCAACCGAATGACCATATCTAGAATGCCTCTAGTACAACAACCTGCGACAGCCTACAACCTAGGGATGCATATGGGGTGGGGTGAGGCGGGTTTTGCAGCTGCCCAACCCGCCTCAACCCGCCCCATTTAGGGTCAAAAGGAAATGGCACAAAACAGAAACTTCAGTTTAGTAGAGTTTTCTCCTCAGCTGATTCATTATCTCCAAGAGAACTAATTCGCTCAAATATCCTTTCCCGTGTCATTCTTGCCTGCAATTTTTTGCACAAAACATAACATATTTCTTTAGAAAAACCACCAACATGTAGGAGCAAGTTATGCGAAATTTCAATAAGGTTGAAAAGTTCAATGACTTGTTCGGATTATAGATTTGAATGGTAAGTTTAAACAGAAAATTCACTTTTTATGAGAGAACATTATAAATAAAAAAGTTTGAATTGCGAGTTCAAACTATAGATTCAAACGGGGTGAGATGTGATTTTTCAAAAAGTGGAGGAGGAACCTTCTTTTCCCAGTTGGTAAAAATTGTTATGACAGCAAGCATAATTGTTTGTAGAAAGGAACCAACTAGAATTCCAATCCAAAGTCCCTTCCCTTCCAATTTAAACCAGAACCCCAAAACAGCAGAAACCGGTATTCCGACGAAATAGTATGCGCTGAGGTTGACAAAAGCCCCCATGTCCTGCCATCCACATCCCCTAGCAATACCTGATTAAGAAAGGAAACAAATTTTTTTAAAAAAAATTACTACATTTATCAGAACAGATTTAAAAACCAAAAATGAACCCCAGAAAAAAAAAAAAAGGGTAAAAGAAGAAACCTGCAAGGACTCCATGTAGACTGTCAAATACAACAGCTAAACAAACTAGAGGAGCCATGTTGGTCACATAGTCCACAACTTCCTTCTCATTGCTGAAGACGTAACCGAAATCTCTTCGGCAGGCAAATAGAGCTGAGCTTACAATAACCCCCTCCGAAACTGCAAGAAACATCACAGCGCTTGCAGTAACACGAGCTGCTCGCGGGTTACCGGCGCCTAATGCATTCGATACTCTGGTGCTATACAAAGCGAAAAAAAAAAAAAAAAAAAAAAAGGAAGAAAGTAAAAAAGTAAAAAAGTCAGTCTTAGGATCAATAAATATGAAGAGTTGTATATAGGTGTCTTTAGAGCAAAACCTTCCAGCTGCACCAAGTCCATCTGGTATTGTATAGAGTGTTGTCAGGGTTGACAGGCTGTTAAAAAGAAAAAAAAAAAAAAAAAAAAGAAAAGAAAAGAAAGAAAAAAAATCCTTTTGAGGAATTGGGATTTGAAATTCAAACAGTTTATTTAAGAACCGGTGGTAAGAATAGAGGAAATACCACACAGATAACACTGAAGTCTCGATCTCGGGATTCGGTAGAAAACCCGAAAGTAAGGTAAGGAGCTCATATGACCACCATTCAAGGCTAGAGTTATGGTCATGTGATTGAAAAAAGAAAAAAGAAAAAGGAAGATAAAAAGGTTAATGTTTAGAAACTGAGCTAAAATTAACTGTGTAGAATCAAAAGAAGAAGAAATTGTACCAGATCATAACAGCAGATGGTATAGCGAAGCGAAAGAACTCTCTTAGACCTTGAAACAGCTCTGAAGAGATTGGAATCCGGGTACTTTCGCACGTAGGTGAAAATTTCATGTACAACACAAGCAAAATCACATTCAACCAGTAGGAAATACCGATGGATAATGCGGCGCCAAGGTGTTCTAGTCCGGTCTTGAATACTAAAAACCAACAGAGCGGTACATGGCAACAAAGCGAAGCGCTGGCGCTCACGAGCAAGGGAAAGATCATACTTTGTGTTTGAAAATACTTGACGAGTGGCTGGAGTGTTCCGTAAGCAAAGAGCGCCGGAATAAGCCATATCGCGAATTTGCCAGCTTCTTTTGAGATTTGAGGGTCTTGTCCCATGAATGTGAGGATTTTTCCCATGCAGATTAATATTAGAGAGAGAGGGATGCAGACTAAGATTAAGCAGAAAATGGCAGTGCCGGTTTGGATTCCGAGTTTTCGATATTGTTTAGCTCCATATGCTTGTCCACACAGAGTTTCCAATGCAGAAGACATTCCAAACTACTTGCCATGAACAAGTCAAGATCAAGTAAGTCACTGGAAACTAATAGCACATCATGATTTTTCGTTTCCTTTTATTGTATTTAACCATAATATAAATACCTTTTCTTTTCATTGTTATTTTTAGCTTTAATGCTTCAGAAACAAAAGAGAAAAAAATTGGTAATAAGTTTTATCAAGACTTGTCGTTAAATTTTTCAGTTTCTTTTCATGACTTAAAAGTATAAAGAATACAAGAACAAACTGACTGACAAATTACAAGACTAAGCATTTGTTTGGATTGTAGGTGTGAACTTAAGTTTTCATTTCAGTTTTTATCTTTTTTTTTTTTTTTAAATCAACCAACTTCAATATAAAAATTTCTACTCAAACCTGTATTCCAAATGGAGGCTAAAAGATTATTGGGAAAAAAAAAAACATTCTCTAATCATCTAGCAAAAGAAAAATAATATGTGATCGGAATTTATATAACTTTGCAAGAATATAAAAAGAGAAAGGGGGTGACATACGAGGAGGCTGAAGCCAGAGACAGCGCAGAAGGAGATGGCGATGGCGGTGCTAGAGAGGGAGAGCTTGCCGAGATGACCAACCATCATGATAGAGATGATTTGCAAGAAGTACTGAGATAAGTTCACAGCCACCATTGGCCCTGTTATGTATCCCAATTGCTTCACTTCTTGAACAAACACACCAAATTTTGTTGCACCAAAAAGCCACCCATGTTCTCTAATGTCCTCCTGATCTCTCTCTTTTTCCAACAATCCTTTTTCCATGCTCCCTGTGTCTCCCATGGGGCTCTCTAGTGTGTTTTTCTCATTCATTCTGTCTTTTTTATATTGGAATGGGGATCAACTAGTGAGATACGCAAGAAAGTTATATGTATATATGATCCTTCCACGTGAACAGCTAAACAAATATTTTATTGAGGAAAAAAAAAGGTCCAACAAAAATACTATTGGTGATTTTTCTCCTTTTTATTACTGGAAGAATAAACATAAATTATTGAGGTTTCATTTGAGAATGCTGTGTTGGAGTATTAAAAATTACCTTGTTGGGTTTTCAAGTTTTGCATTTTTTTTTTTCCTATTTTGATATGATCTTGGTCAAATTTGGGATATCCTAATATAGAAAGCTCAATCTACTTGTTTTTTTTTTTTTTCTATGTTTTATTACTTTTATGATGTGTTTGGAACTCAGGTTCTAACTCAAAATTTTCATCTCAATTTTTGTTTTTTTCTGAAAAGTTACAAAAATTATAACTATTTTTTAAAAGTCAACCAACTCCAACTTAAAAATTTCATCTTCAACTAACTTACCAAATAGAGGCTTACATTTTTTCCCCCTGTTTATAACTAGTCCTATAGTTGGTCTACTATTGTGTGCTGAGAACAGATTAAAAAAAATTTCATTTCAACTAACTTATCAAATAGATGTTTACTTTTTTTCTCCATGTTTATAACTATCCTATAGTTGGTCCACTGTTGTGTGTTGAGAACAGATTAAAAAAAACGGAGGGGGGGGGGGGGGCCACCAATTTAAAGACGACTTATGCACTTATCCGAGACTGGGTTATGCGGGCAAAATAACTTCTATTACTATTAAAATATAAAATACATCAAAACCATATAAAGAATACTACGAAAACAGAACACTAGTCTATGAGCACACTCACACTAAGGGATCACTAGCCAAAATAGCTCACAAACCACTCAAAACTACACTTGGCTTGTTGCCGTGCACCAATGGATGGAGAGGCTCTTATTTAATAGGCGAATGTATGCTCGGCCATCAAGTTTGGGGCAAGTGCTAGCTGCCCGTACACTAAACTTGTTGCTCAAGTGCCCAAACTTGTGCACCACGCTTGCTACATTGAAAGGTCGTGTTTGGGCCTTTAGGTTATGGCTAAGGCTTTGTTTGGCATTTAAATTTAACTCTAATTAAACTGTACTATTTTATATCAATTTTTATCTTTTTCTGAAATACCAATAATAATTATAACTAATTTTTGAAAAGTCAACTAATTCCAACTTAAAAATTTTATCTCCAACCTGCGAACCAAATACAAGCTAAGTCCCAAGTCTCGAAAATGGACACAAATTAAACCGAACACATTAAAGATGAAATAGTGTTTTGATATATAAAAAAAAAAATTAAACAAAAAGTTATTTGAAATGAGAAGAAATGATGTTGGGAATGGTGTCTTAGAAGAAAATTTTAAAAAGATTCTTTTTCTTTTTTCAAAATGTTACTATACAAAATAAGTTTAAAAAGAAGATAGTTTTCCTTTTTAAAAAAGGAGAGAATGATGAAAAAAGTTGGGAAAAACACACTTTTGTGAAAATTTTCCAATTTTCGAAATTGGACATTAGATCAAACAAAGGGTAATTGAAAAACATAATGATGTGTTTACTTACACGTGTTTATTCGGAGTGTGTACAAATCTGAGTAAATAATTGGTGTAGAGTCCACCATGCTCTCATTTCAAAAACAAAATGCGTAATTAAATAAATAATTGACTTTCATTATTCATTTTTAACAAGTAAACATATCATTAAAGATAGTAAAAATGTTATTTACTTCTTTATTTCAAAAGCGTACTACATCTCGAGTCAACAACCTAAATTTTTCCTTACGATTCAAAGAACCATTCAAACCCACGCATTCCTCGAAAGAAAAGAAAAGGTCAAAAAAAATTGTAGACATTCAAACATATTTTAAAGAAATCAAATCTCAGAGGTATGGCCACGTGAAATTTTAATAATTTCTTCATGGAAAGCAGAGCTAATTATTTAGTGAAGAGCACCAGCAAGTTTGATTCCCAGGAAATTTACAGGTAAAATAAAATTAAAAAAAAAAAATCCCACCAGAGGGTTGAAATTTGAAAAAGTGTGAAAAAGTTAAAAACCTCAAGAAAAAGACTAGCAGAACAAGCAAACTGCTTATCATTGATGCTTCCTTATTCATCGCCTGATCACCATTGCGGTTGAAGCTTCGAAAATCCGCCATTAATGATCGGCAACAATTGCTGGTTTTTTGTTTGCTTTGCTTTCATTTCTTATCTGTCTATTTTCTTGTCCTTTTGTTGTTCATCCAATTAAATTTTGACACATTATTAATTGCATCCAATATTTTTAGTATTCAGTTATTTTTAATGTCGTCAAGCTGTTAAATTTAGATGCCATGATAAATTAATCATTGTCTTAGAGAAACGGTTATACGAAAATGGAGATAGTCAACTATTAGTTTTTGTTTTGGATTTGAATGGACAAAAATTGCTGTTGGATCCAATTCACCAATTAAAAAAAATTAACCAAAAAAAAAGGCAAAAAGGAAAATTATGCAAGAGAGCAGAAATGGATTTACGTGCCACCCTCAATTTTTTGAGATTTAAATTATACCCTTATTTTTTAAAAAAAATTTTATAATTTATCCTTAGTTAAAAGTTTTTTTTTTTGTCAAATGTGTCCCGCTCAAAAATTTTTTTTTCCTAAAATATGTCATATAACGCTCAACTTATTCTTATATTAAAATTTTTATCCTATAAAGTTATTAATTTTAAAAATTTTCTCCTTATATATATCCTCGTTAAAGAAAAATTTATAAATTCGTCAGTACGAGAGAGAGAGTATCTTGAAGATGAGAAGTTTGGAAGAATGAGCTGATTATTGATTATTAGGCCTTCTACCATGATGTAAAGGTTTTTACCTCATCAATAGGGTACAATTTCTAGACCACACGATTGTTTTTGCATGATTGAGATTAAAAATATGCACCTCGTTATTGTAGGATGTATCACACCACATTAACACTAAAAACACAAAAAAATAAAATAAAAATCTTTATTTGTTTTTCTGAACAAAGCCATGGAGAAACCACCATGGTCTCGTGCAGCTCCATGAGGTCTCCGGCAACTCATTTTCCGACGGCGGTGAGATCTCCTACGAGATGGTGGCAAAGCCATGGAGTCCGCAGAAGATCGGCTGCGCAAATAACCGATCCAACGCGACCCAGACCACCGTTGATGGTCAATCCTTCCATCTCGAACTCGCCCTTTTTTAGGAAGCAATTATCTCTATATTTTTTAATAGCACATCCACTGTAACTATTCTCTCTCTCCCCCGGCTTGGAAAGAACATAAAAATACAAAGACAACAAACTGAAGACTTATAAGGCTTGAATATTTGAATACGACAACAAATTAAAATGACAAAAAGGGCAGGAAAACATTTTTAGAACGACAACATTTTTAATGACAGACGAATTGTTGCAAGCACCATTAAGAAACACCACTCCTATGGTCGAATCATGTTTAAAAAAAATCATGTTAAAAAAAAAAACAAGAAGAAGAAAAAGACAACAAAATGAGAAAAAAGAAGACAACACTACTAGCATGCAGTACTAAAAACGTTAACGTGTAACATTTATATTGATAAATATATATCAACTAATAATTACATATATCAAGATAAAAAGTTACATTTTCTTGAAAAATACGCCCGCCGGATAGGTCAAAAGAAATGTTTGCAAAATATTATTCCCTACAAATTCAAGAAACTCAGCTTAATAGAGTTGTTTGCTCACACAATTCATTATCCCCTAAAGCCTGCAAAATATCAGTACACCCCCATGACTCATTTTGCACCAAAATAAACAAGGACAAACAAAATCTTTAAACGATATGCACCAATATGATGAGCTATTTATGGGCAAGATTCGAGTTTTGTATCTATTAATTCAGGTCTCCTTAATAAAATTATGACGTATCAATAAAATAATTATTTAAATTAAATATCAAATTTTTAAATATCATATTAGTTAAATATGTGTCATGATTAAATTGAATCGACAGATAAGAGGATAAATTAGCTGAATCCTTCTAAACCAGCCATTTTTGGATCATCAAATGTGAATGTTTGTAACTTTTGGCTAGCTAGACAAAATAGATTAAAAGAACCAAGAAAAAATGGAGGGTGAACCTTCTCTTCCCAAGCTGTAGAGACAGTTATGACAGAAAGCAGAGATGCTTGTAAAAAGGGGAACCAGCAAAAATTCCAATCCAAAGCCCCTTTCCCCTAATGTCTAACCTGAAGCCCAAATTAACGGAGCCCTGTTGGTCACATAATCCACAGCCTCCTTTTCGTCGCTGAATATGTAACCGAAAGCATTCCGGGCTGCATAGAGAGTTAAGCTAACAATAACCGACTCCAAGACTGCAAGGAACACGACGGTGGCGGTAATAACACAAGCTGCTCACGCGTTACCGGTGCCTAATTCATTCGAAACTCTTAGTTCTGTACGAACGGCGAAATTTTAAAAACATGAAATAAAATAAAATAAAACTTTGTCATTACGAATAAATGTTTGAAGATTTCTTGTAGTGTCTTTAGACCAAAACTTGAAGCTGCAGCAAGTCCTTCTGCTATTGCAAAGAGTGTGAAGAGGGTTGATAAGCCGTTTGGAAAAAGTAAAAGTTGAGAGTTGAATAAGAGTTCGAAACAATACTTTTTTTGTTCAAATTCTTTTTTTTTTTTTTTAGTTGATTTTATGAGAGAAAACACTGCAGAAAAAAGGGTTTAAACCAGAACTTTCTAGGTTCGAACCCTTTATACAA